>OZ007572.1:23666033-23671033 GCA_963931925.1 Onchidella celtica | reverse complement strand
AGTTCACTTTATTTTTGCTGTTTTATTGTTTATTTTCTGCCGTATAGTATGTTATATGTGTGTGTCTATGTCCACAATGTATGTGAGCATAAGAGTGTAAGCAATAGATTGTGTTTGGGATTGAGATAGAGAGTGAGAGAGAGAGAGAAGGAGAGAGAGAGGGAGAGAGGGAGACAGGGTGAATTGCAGATTGAGAGAACAAGACTTTCTGTAAAGCGCCTAGAGCAAATTGTTTGGATTGGGCGCCATATAAATGATCTTCATCAACATCATCGTATCACTCACTGACCCACCCATCAACTCATTCACTCAAATGAGGATGAGATAGGCAATATGGCAATAGTATCGTAGTGTGTGAGTCCAGATTTGGCAGTGTTGAAGCGCGAGTAGATTGAGAGATCGCGATTGGATGAATGGATGGGAGGGAGGAAGACAGTTTGTTTTTTTCCTTTTGTTAAATTAATGAATCCCGGGAGAGAGAGAATGTTATGATCGCAAGATTCAGAAGGTGGAGAGAGAGAGAGAGAGAGAGAGAGAGAGAGAGAGAGAGAGAGAGAGAGAGAGAGAGAGAGAGAGTTTATAGCGAAATACCTTTTCAAATTTTTTTTTTTTAAATTTTAAATTCATTATAGTCATTTCTTGTATACATTTTTAATGATTAAATTACAGTTTTGCTTGTTAACTTGTTGAATGACGTATGGACATTTCATACTACTAAAATAGTCACAGTAGAGAGAAGAGTTAATGAATCCCAGGAAAGGTAGATCATTATGATCTAGAATACATAAATTTTAATGTGTAAAAACAAAGATAAGATATAAAAAGTTTATAGCGAATTACCTTTTCAAAATCATAGTTGTTTTGTTTTTTTTAATCGTTAAATTCAGAAATTTCATGTATACATTTTTTGTCAGTGGACATCCTGTGATAGTGTACTTTGAATATGGAAATGTGAGTGAGGGTGAAATAATGTTAAGAAAATGTCAGTGTCAGAGACAAACAGAAAGATATTTAAGGCATGTGGCCAGCCCTAAGCAGTGTATATTATTCACACCTGGGGCTTTCTTCATCTTGCTTTTCACCATTTGTTACCCGCCCACCCCGAAGCGGTACACATGCACCCCAAAAAAATGTGTTTTGTTTCCTGTGGGTGAGCGAGAATGGTTTTTCTTCAAAGAGAGGAAGATGGAGTGCGGAATGAAACTATGTGAAGATGAGGTGGAGACTGAAAGAATAAAAGACTTTGTTGCCACCACCATCCACTGGTTGCTACCACCGCCCACCCGTTACCACCACCACACCCATCACTCACCCATTCACTCATTCACTCACTCACTCACTCACGTTCAGTTATACAGAAGAAAATTTGAGATGCCTGCGGTTCAGTGTGCTATTTTTTTTAATACAGTGTCATGTCCATTCCACGTTCTCTCCTTTCCTCCTCCTCCTCCTCCTCCTCCCCTCAGTTTGTCTGTCTCTTTCTCTCTCTCTCTCTCTCTCTCTCTCTCCTTCTGTCTCTGTCTCTCTCCTCCTGTCTCTGTCTCTCTCTTTCTCTCTCTTCATGAAACAGTTCCAGGAACTCGATTCCCACGTATCAGAATCGCCCTCTGTAACTGCTGCCGTGCCGTTCGCGAAGATGATTATTACCTCCAGGAAAAGATGTCGGGCTCTCTCCTTCTTTTGTGTGTGTCTTCTTCATTCCATCCTCCTCCCGTTTCACCTGGCGGCAGTGCAAGTCTGGTCTCTCAGCCATGTTCAGCTTACCTACCGGCAGATCTTCGCCCTGGTCCCTGTTCTCTGTTAGCATTTGCCAGAGGTGTAGGCTTGTGGATGTACGCGCGTGGATTATCACGGCTCGGCCTGTGAACTCCTAGAAGTCCGAAAGGGTGAGTTTGACCCGTCGCTAGATGTTGCTAACAAGCAAGATAATATAATGATGAGCTGTCTGACATATATTGTAGGGTTTTTTTCTCCCCAAACTATCTGCGTATCATTATTTATAAGTAGTGCCTTGGTGTAAAGCTTGTCGGTGCGGACCTATTTACCTGATTCCTTCCTGTATATCGAATTCAGTGCAAGGTAACCTTCATTTTTAAGCTTGGTCTTGCTCAGGAGTGGTTTTTTTTTTCTTTTTCTTTTTTTTCAGATAGCACCGCAGCAATACGTAACGTTGCTTTTTGAATTTATTTCTTTATGTGAATCGCTGATATGTAAGAAGACAAATTTCTGTACTTGATAACATGTGTGGGCGATAAAATGATGCTCCGGTTTTTTTTTGTTTTTTTTCCCCATCATATTCCTTTGCTAAGATTCACAGAGGTGATTGCTGGTTATTTAATCTTATCTACGACAAGTAGGACGTGGGTTTCTCTTGCCATGTCGAAGGATAAGTGAAAGAAATACATTGTATTCTTTATGTTTTTTTTTTGGTTTTTTGTGGACACTTTTTATCCACTGGTCTTATGATGCAGGTGCACGCGTTTGCGATAACTGCTCGTTTGAATTTATCACAACACTGGAAAAGATACACGTAGCATGTCACGGGCAGCAGTAAAGTGTGTGTTAAGTTACACGTATCCGTAGAAGTTGCCTTGGCATTTCTGGAACAACCACATGTATCATCACGTGTTAGTGGTAGCCTTCGTACATTCAGAGTCGGCAACCTGGAAATATTACATTGCTGTGCCCTGCCGTGTTAAGGATAATGACTGCATAAGTATGTCCAAAATTAAATAATACAGGAGACGGAGATAAAAATCGTGTTCTTTCCCATTTTTTTTTTTAAAAGTTCAATTTAGATTTATTGATAACCAAAGAAACTATAAGTTGTACAGAATTTTAAGCCAGATAGAAAGAGACAACATAATATATTAATAATATATGATATGAAATGAGGAGAAAACGTGAAAATGATGGGGAAAGTGAATTCGGCTTAGCTAGATTGGCATTTGCGGTCTTTTCACGAAAGAGGCAATACAACCCCAACACCTGCTAAACATACTGTGCATTTTGAGATTTGTAGAAATGATATAAATGCTGATATGGTACACGGGCATCGTAAACCTGCATTCTATATAATCACTTTTTCTTTTCTCTGAGATTGCCCCGTTTTCCATTCCCCTAAAGCAGTTTCAGTAAGAAGGAAGGGGGGTGGGGGTGGGTGGGCAGGTAGTGATGGTCGAGGTAATGGAATTTGGATGTTTTACATTATGTTACGTCTGTATGAAACGACGAATCTGACAACTGGTTCAGATTCGGAGTCGTTGAAATTATGGTTTGAAAGATACCTAACTTCGGTATTTGGGGAATGAAGAGGACATTTTTTGTTGTTTTTTTTGGCACAAGTTCTGGTTTGCACGGTCTCGAAAAAAAAAAAAAAGCAACTATTTAAAAATATTCATATCTGGCCTTGAACATCTGAGGACGACACGTGAGTCTTGCTATTTCCAACGCGCAAACTGGCAGCCCATTGCAGCTGTCTTTTAACAAGACACTATATCCAGGGATGTAATTTGCATGCGCGCTCACACACGCACATAGAACACACACTCGCATGCATTCCACTTTTCATGCAAGGCATTGTCAGCGAGGTTGGGAAAAGACTTGAACTGTGAATGTTGCCTTTTTAGTAATGTAAGCATTGAGCCAAAGAACATTCAACTTTAATGTTCAGTGAAGTGGTTCGAAAACACAGCCATTGCCTTCAGTTCGCGTGTGATCAAACCGTTACATAATAAAAGACTTTGAATATCAGCTCCCCGGAGATTCGAACGGGACAAAATAAGCACCATTAAAGCAGTAAAGTTCAGTAGGTTTTGGATAAATTTCGATTTTGTATTTGACCCAACTGCAAAAAACCTATAGATTCAATTCTTTAATCGATCGTTATTCAGTTGTGACACTTACTACAGATTGAATAAAAGGGAGTATTCGTTTGAAAGACCCGTGGAAGGGTTACATTAAGGCAATGCCTTTACAGCGTGGAGTGCCATTCATTGCTTCAGAGCTCATGGCATCAGGAGCCAACTGCAGCCAGGCTTCCAGTACAAGTTATAACCAACCTACTGTAAATGGATGTCTCTCAGCTCCATCGACAGGTGACACCGATGGGTGTATCGATTTTTTAATGAGCTGTATTGGGAGGTGGGAAATGGGGAAAGAAAAGAATGGGCTAGGGAGAAGCGATGAAAGAAACGATCATGACAATTACAGGACAAACTGAAAATGATATCACACCATCAACATGAGATGTTATCATGGGTTTGGCGGTTGATCCATGAAAAAAATTCAGCAGGGTGCATTTTCCCCCTTCACGACTTTTCAAGCAGCACACGACATTTTACTCCTTGCTGAACCTTGCAATGTTTGCTACTGTGGCCATCATGACTTGTATCAGTACGAGCAACCCATAAAGAGAAGAAATTACTAGCAGTACAGTTTCATATAGCTGATGAACAGAGACCATTATTCTGTGAATGAAAAGCTCTCTACGTTTTATCTTTATTTCTTCATTCCTTATTGCACCATCCATAGTTTTTTATGTTTCACACACGAAAGTGCTAGGTAATTATTAATCATATTCAGCAAAGAACTCTTCTAATTGTAGTTGTGTTCTTTTGATTTTCAAATCGCCTTACATAGCACAGAATTACTGAACCATTTACTGATTTAGAAAGAAAAGTTTTCCTTTGTGTGTGTGTTGTGGTTGGTTGTTTTTTTTTTTTTTTCGTTTTTACTTTTAAAAAAAGAGGCAGGTAATGTTTTTTTTTTTTTTTCGGTCAGTGTTATGAATCGCAACAGCGAGTTGCAGGTACCTCAAAATAAGTACCTTACAGGGCGCTGTTCGTGTCCTTCCATGTCCTGCGTGTAACATGCTATTCCCAGTACGGAAAATGCTACAGAAAAAACGACAACAGAAGTTGAAGTCGAGACGCCTCTCTATTCCGCTATTTTGATTACATTAGTTCTGCAGTTAAACTAATTTAGCGCAATGGAGACCA